>OY284476.1:42861624-42897611 GCA_958336345.1 Dorcus parallelipipedus
TGATGTTCCTATCATAAATAAATTAATGTACCCTGAAAATTTAGTTGGTATGGATGCATCTAATCTTCCCGTGGAGTTTTGCTCATAACACCTTCCTGGTTAGTCTCTCTTCTGGCGTTCTTCATCAGTACTTCAACCAATCAATTTGCCCTTTTTTTACACTTTTCTTTCATGGTTTTTGCTTTAATTGACTCTGAAATGTCATTTCTGCCTTTTCTGTTGTTTTCTTCTCTTTCTCTTTGAACGATTTTTCAAGCGATTTCTGTTATCATAATCAAATATCAAGGTTCTTCTCTCGCGTGGTCACATACTTTATAATATTCTATTTATGCTTCTATAATTGAATGTACCATGAAAATTTACCTGGTATGGATCTATTCTTTCTAAATTCTTGCTCTTCACTTACAAACATCGTCTGAATCATGTGCACTGGAAAAGGAGATCCGAAAACAGAAGGCCATATGCTGGGACAACCTGAGAAATGATCTCAGGGAGGATGTCTGGGGCAAGGCCTACAAGATTGTTATGCAGAAGCTGAAACTGAAACCTCCCGCTAGGATGGATCCGGAGACAGAGGCTAGACACGTCGACCGACTGTTTCCCGACAAAAAGAATAAAAGGGACTGGAACCTACCGAGAGTCAGGAGAGGAAGAGAACCGAGAATTGAGGCCACTGAGGAGGAACTGACGAGAGCAGCTAAGCGTATCAAAAACGGAAAAGTAACAGGCCCTGAGGTGGTCAAGGCCACGATCATGGCCAACCCACAGGTGTGTGCCCACGTCTTTACCCGATGTTGGACAGAAAGGTGTTTCCCAAAGGAATGGAAAGTGGCCAGGATGGTATTAATTGAAAAGCCAAGTAAGAGCCCGCTCGATGAAGTTGCGTATCGCCCGACATGCCTCCTAGATGTTGTGGGGAAAGTTCTAGAGACGGCCATGAGAAACAGACTCACGGAGGAATTGGACCGGAAGAACGTCATAAGCCCCAACCAGCACGGTTTCCAGGTCGGAAGGTCGACCCTGACGGCCTGGGGCAGGTACAGGGCATCGTGGAGGAGATTAGGAGCGTGGCCGGCAAAAATCGGCACTATCGTGTGATGATTGTTTTGGACGTGAAAAACGCGTTTAACACAGCCTCTTGGTACGAAATCATGAAAGCCTTACATAAAATGCGAATAGAGTGGTCGTTAATGAGAATGATAAGCTCCTACCTGAGGGATAGGGCAATCATCACACCAAATGGGAAACTCCGGAAAGTGACTTGCGGGGTGCCGCAAGGTTCGGTATTGGAACCCACACTCTGGAACATTCTCTACAACCAAGTAATGAGGGCAGACCTGGGGGAGGGTGCAACCCAAATAGCTTACGCAGACGACCTAGCTGTAGTAGTCAGAGGGACGTCGATAAACATGGTCGAGGAGAGGGCCTCGTACGCGGTGGTCAAGAACATATTGGAAGGTCTCGGTCTTGAAGTCGCGAAAAGACGGAGATGATTATCCTTGCGGGTAAGCGAAACCTCGCAAGGATGACACTCAGGGTCGATGAAGTAGACGTCACCTCGGCTCCATGCATCAAATACCTTGGTGTATACTTAGACCGAGACCTTATGACGACCCATGTGAGGGAAACTTGCATCAAAGCAGAAAAAGCGTACTCGGTCCTAGCGAGCTAATGCCCAACGTGGGGGGACCCTACACCAAGAAGCGGAAACTATTGGCGGCGGTAATCTCATCAATCATGTCGTGTGCGGCCCCAATATGGGATAAGGTGCTGAGGTTCAAGTACCACGGGAATATGGTAGAAAGGCTTGCAACCATCCGTGTGGCGTCTGCGTATAGGATAGTGGCAACACAGGCTATTTTAATAATAGCTGAAATCCCCCCGGTGAGACACTAGATTAAAGAGAGAAAACGGGTGTATACCGAAGGGCAAGAAGTGAAGGCTTTAGCCAGGAGAGAACTCTTTGCCGAATGGCGGGAGGAATGGAGTGCATACGAGGGCTGGGCTAAGCTCTTCGTGAAGGATGTAGAAGCCTGGTGCATCAGACGAACCGGGGAGGTCGACTATTTCATCACGCGGGCGCTCACAGGCCACGGAGTCTTCGGAAAATATCTTTGGGAAATTAAAAAGACTGAAACACCTAAGTGCTGGTACTGCGATGAATTACTTGACTCCCCAGAGCATACCATTTTCGCTTGCCCTAGATGGGAGGCTAGCACAAGTTAAAATGGGATTTTGTATAACAAAAGAAAACGTGGCACAAACTCTTCTACTGGGGGAGGAAGGCTGGAAGGCAGTCACAGACATGCTGCGAACCATAATGGTTCGCAAGGGCAGCGATAAGAAGAGGAGGTCATTCAAGAGAGAGTAAAGTGGGCTGAAGGAAAGACTTGAGAGGAATGAAGGAACTGTGGCGAAGAGGAAGAGTAAGGCAGAAACGAGAGGGGGCGAAGAGAGACGAGAAGAGGATGAGGCTGAAGAGGATGGGAGAAGAGGATGAGACTGGGGAAGATGGGTGATGAGGACGAGGCAGAAGAGGACGGGAGGATGGAGACAACACGCGTAGAGGACGAAGATGCCGGAAGGCGATACCCTCTGTGCAGAGTGCTGAAAGAGGAAAGGAGTTTAGTTGGTAGGCGCTCCGTGAAGAAAGGCCGGGGTGAATCCAACACGCCTCCGGAGTTTATGTATCCGGTGTCTTTGGAGGATTCTCTAAACCTCTATAAAAAAAAAGGAACAATGGGAACTGGCCCTTAGATACCAAGAATTTTTACTACGCAGGAAAGGAAGGAAGGAAAATTTGTTAAAAGAAATTGATTTAACAAAAAAAAATGGGTCAGAGCTAATGAGCTCACATCACATCGGTCTAAAGTGAAACCTATGGGCCTCCAAACAACCATTACATCTAATCACTTTAATTGACGGTGCCGATAAAAATTACACGTTATTACTTGGCAACTTCACTGCCAGTCGTTAAGAAGAAATAATTGCTCGCGGTAGTTAATTACAGTCGATCGTTGACCTTAAAAACACAACCCGTTCATTATTTCAAGGACGCGAAGTCGTAACAAGAAGCGCTATTTAGAATTATAAAATCTAACTGGGCACGTATGTAATTCGGCGCTTTTCTACTTTCAACCATTTCGAACGAGCTAAGCCCAAGAACTTGTGATTTATAACACCTAAGATACCCGAACAGATTACACCGATGTTAAATCTTGCGTAGAATGTAAATAAATGCCTGTGCATGGTGAGTGAGCTGTCGGCTTTGCAAATACTGCGAACGGCAATTTATTATTACGTTGGTGAAATGAGATAAATTCCGTTGTGGAACAGGCACTAAATGGTTAATTGCACGAGTGAGCAGAATGACACATTGCGCAATCAACCGTTAATTATTAGGGCAAACACAGATCCTTATGATGGTTTACTCTCGAACATTTTTATGCAAGTTTTTTATTAGTACATCGACATAGCAACAACTGATATACTACATTAAATTTGATGTTTCACATCTGATTTGGTTGCTTGGTCCAAAAGCTGTGAAACGTCAAATGTAACATTATGAATTTCATCAACAAGAAGAAATATCGAGTATGAACATTTCAATTTGTTAGAAACCCTTAATACCCGTCTTTAAAGTTATTAAGATTACGTTACGGATCTATTTGGGCAACCATAGCATGCTAATACATTTCTACAAATATCAGAAATTAATTTATATGTAGTTGAGATGTAACTAACAATAAAAACTTTATTTCTTCCGAGATGTAATTAACAGAACTGAATTTTCATGGTAATGGTACCAGAAAATAATTCTTACTGTTTCGTAACGAGGATGTAGCACTTTAGCTGGGCCAAATTTAAAATGCGGGCCAATTTCTACTCCAATTATTTATTACGATCGAAACGGCAATGACCACAGGATTAATTAATGAACGAATGAATAATCAAATTCGTGACCGGTCTGAGACGCAAATTATTATAGAATTGTGCGCCCCATTTAGGTCAGAGAAAATTAGATCGCCACTGCTTTCATTACGCTGATAACTTGTTTAGTGAACTGATCGAAGGTTTTTTTTATAACAACTTCGTAAGCGACCCTTGAACGTGATAAATAAGACCATAAAATTTCGCATTAATCAATCCAGTTTAGCATGCATCTGTAAACTGACGAAAGTGACGAATGTTTATGTATTACATCTACATTCAAATATTTTAATTAATTGCACGTACCGTTACGTTCAATGACGCAAATTGACAATAGAGTGGACCTACGCGTTCCGTATGTGTTAATAAAAACAGAACAACTTTCCAAAAAACCCTCCCTCTGATCCGGAGACGGTGGTCATCGTGACTCAGTTGGAATTACATGTGGGTTGCACAGGTTTGCACTTGTTCACCTTACCATATCTTTTTTTTTTTTGATAAATGTTAAATACCAATGTAGATGAAGAACTTCATTTTTCCCTACGCACAGCGTCTTAATTTGGATAAAGACAGCAACTGACAGGCATTGAAAACGACAGTACATGTAAGTATGAGAAATATATGAAAACAGAACTGTTGTTTACCTATATTAGAAGGTGTCTCATATTAGAAGGGCATACTAGTTTCCAAAACTATGAAAATTAGAACTAAACCAGAATCAATGTTAATAGAGTTGAAAAGCAAACTAGTGCAGACCACTTAACTCTGCTATGAAATAAAAAAAAAATGTAGGAAGCAAAAAACCAGAAGATCACATCTTTCACAGAAAAGAACAATACGTAATAAAGTACATAAACAGTTTAGGTACATTGTTTTATTAAAGTTTTATGTTTCTATACGTATTTTTTGTTTGAAATATCCTTATGTTAATATTTTCTTTGTGCTTTTGAACAAATATACGTTAGAGTGAGGTCGTCTATGTCATGTTAACAATCACAGAATCTCTTACCCACGATGTTTCCTTATATGCGCAATGGGCGAAGAAGAATTCTGCGACCAGTCGTTGTTCTGGTCTATAAATCTTGCACGCATACAGTAACACGAATATGAGTAATGCCCTCCCCTCGGCATGTAAGAAAGTTTGACGTTTAACCGTCGTACCGAAAGATTTAATATTGTCTGAGAATACAGTTAAAGTGCGTGGCGGAGTTTTCAGGAATTCAAAGGCTTATCGTCAAAAGAAAAGCATCTCTTCGTTATTCAACTATTCTAAAAGAAAACAGAATTGAGTAATGTGTAAAAAAAGGGTGAAAATAAAAGATGCGAAGTTAAAACGAGAGATAAAAATAAGGTACGAAAACAAGATCATTAATAAAGCAAATATAACTCGCTGTCATTGTTTTAAATCTAGGAGTACAAATTTAAAACGACCTTTGAAAATCCATTTTTAATTTTAATTTCACTGCCACACCACACATGAGTTTTAAATAAAATTTTATATTACGATGAGACTATTAACCCCTAGTTTCATAATCGAATTTAAAGGACACTTTAAAATTAGAGTCACATTCAGATGTGTAAACAAATGGATTTTCATATTTGTTTTGACATCTGAAAGTGACTTTACATTTAAAGTCTCCTTTAAATTCGATTATGAAACTGGGCTTAAGGTCTCTAGATTAAATTGGCATTTAACAAGTCCGAGAGGGTTCGTCATTCTTGTTAGTTATTTCAGGTTTTATGTTGGCTGCTCTGATTTGACAAGAGCGCCAAGAATGTTTAACATACATAGACCTAGATTTTGAATTTAATTTTTATTAATCTGCATTCTGTGATTTAAGTACTTTTTAAACGTAACGAAAATATAAGAGAAAGTTAGAAAAAAAAATGAAATTTTAAGGTTGTTAAATTGAAATAAACCAGGAATTTAATATTACAAAACGGTGTCACTAGACTCTCTCAATAAGTTACTAAATTAGAGAGCATAGCATATGGATATCAAGTGTTCAATTGAATTTTTCATAACACTGTAAAGTAGGTCTTGAATTAGATCAATATGAGATGTTACTTTAAGCTACGTCACGTTAGCAAAACATAACAACTGTTTGACAACTGTCATTTCTTCAAACGTCAATCGGTTTAGAAAATAATCTCCTTTTCGCTCTCTCTTCTTTGATTAAGAAATCAAAACCGACTTGATGAATTTTTCAATTGAACTCTCGTTAGAATATCTACCGAATGACTATAAATGATTGAGAATTATTTCATTAGATTGGTAGCACTTTTCAAAGTTTATGTTGGATTGCCAAATTCAAATAATAAATTCATCTATTGTCCAATCAAAGTTATAATTATCATGGTTTATTATTTTTACAAATATTTAAATGTCGATTGGTTCTATAACAACTGCCAACTCTAACCTAAAAAAATTAACCAAGCGAAAATAACGAACTATGAAAATAATGACGAGTACTGTCAATTCCTCAGTGTGTCCAACCTACTAAATTATTTATGGCTACATGGTATGCATTTCATAAGTGAAGACGAAATCAAAAGGATAGAGAATCTGACAGGTTGTTTCCGAAACCTATCACACAAGTTAAATGTCAATCAAATCTAGGAACCCTAGATGAAACACGTGCGTTCATTTATTCAATCACTTCTAATTACACACTTTCACGGACATGTTTTAATCTTTATCAGACGCTCTAGAACAGCAGATGTATTCAAAGCAATTTGTAGACACTAATTAAATGAACACGTATGTACACACATAAAAAATATATTGGCCTTCGAGCTTCAAATCGTTTTTTTTATAAAAACTCTGAATTTCTATTTTATTCTGTTTTATAACAAATCGCTCTGTTGAATTGAATGTTATTTTTTTTTCGAATATTTTTTGGACAACAACAGATTTGACTTCAATTGTTCCGGTACAAATATTTTTTATAGTGAAAATAGAATAGAGAAACAGAAAACTTAACGTCCTAGGAAACTTATAAATTAACGTCAGTACTGATCACGTCACGTATGAAAAGCTGAAATATAAACGAGAGCATCCCTAAAAAAATTTTTAAAAAAATGGTTTCAGTAGAAAGTATAATGCGATCAATTATAACTAAAGGCTCGAGGATCTAAGCCCTTCTAGTCGCCCAGATGCCGATTTCGCATCTTCACCCTATCGGAGTAGCGCAGATCTGAACTGATCCCTTGCTCGGTGTAACAGGGAAGTGCTTGGTTGAGTAATTCACACGTATTCAAATACGGAGCAGGTCCTGTATTTTATAATACAGGGATATCCACATAAACCGTTCGTTAAAAGTTTTCAAGGTTGCAGTTCACGTAGATATTTGAAATTTAAGGAGCAAGGGTTTTCCGTAGAGATCTCTTTAAATAAAATAAAATTGTCTTTGTACCACTTCCGGTTGTACCGGAAGTCGCTATCAACTCGCTTATTTTAAATGGAATGCTATATTTTTTATCACGTTTTTGAATTCTACATGTAAAAATATGTTAAGTTGCAATACATTTCCCTATCTCTAAAATGCATCATTTTTGAGATATTTTGAAATTTCTTAAAAATTTGGATTCTGCAATCTGATTTTCAAAAAATTATAACACAGCTATGATTGAAGCAATTTTATTTGTAATAGCTGATATTGTAGTTGAAGCTTTAAGGTTCTTAGAAATTCCATAGGCATAATCTATTAAGCTACAGGGTGTCTAAAACGCACCGCTCCCCTCGAAGATATTCAAACACAGAAAAATACTTTTTTTCAAATGGAACGACCAATATTTTAATACACCATCGTATGTGGAATTAAATGCTGTGTCGAACTATACTAGCATTCCCTATACCTAACTTTAACAGTTTTTCAGTTATAAGATATTTTTGGTTTAATACATAAAAATTTACATTTATTAGGTTAAATATTTCTAATTTTGTTGATATAGTTATGAAAACAACAAACAATTGCATTTAACGTTTCCTGTTACTACAAATTTTAAGCAAAAGCAAAAAAAGTTGAGAATCAAAATCAAAATTATTCAAACGCTGATATTTTAAATCTATTTTTTAAATTCACGAAGAATGATCTAAAATTGTTCAGAGCAGAGAATGTGTGTTCAATCAAATGTACCCCTCTTGTCTCCTATGAATAAAACACAGTTTGGAAAGTTTGAACCTAACTTTATACAATTTGGAAAAATAAAATGTACGAAGATCAGTAACAAATAACGAAGATAATTAGACAATGGTTTTAAAATACTTTCACGCTAATCCAGAGAATTGCAAACGAAATATTAACAACCAAACGCAGAATTTACTATTTTAATCGTAGAAATTCTGCCCATCGGAAATATAACGAGAAGTGTATTGTCCCCGTCCACGCGCGGAATAAAACGCCTCTGCGTTTGGGCTTAAAGACTCGAGCCTTTAATTATAACTGTCCATTCCGCTACTTTAATACAATATGCCATCTTCTAATAATGGAGGAACGCATGGGATTAGATTTATTTTAACTTACAAAATATATTTTTAATAAAGCTGTCTTCAAAACAGCTGATCGGTTTAAAATAACTTTAAGTAGCAACGAAGCAAATAAACAAATATAAAAAATATCGCTAGCGAAATAAGGTGAATTAAGACAAATAAAATTCACTAAATTTCCCCAGAATTCCCCAAGTTCCAACTTCAGATTTAGGTTAACAAATATGATATAATCCTTCTTGGATAATTAGTATTTTGCACACAGTCTTTATTGATCACATTGTAACAACCGTTCATTAAAAAGCAGGGTCGAGTAGGCCGGTTGTGTGTTTCATTGTTGAAAACGTATGTATGTACAAGGAATTTAACTGTCAGAGATTTCAGGTTATGTTCATATGCCTGAACTACTGACTTATCATTGAATTTAGATACGATTTTCAAACATTGCATGCATTCTTGACTCGCTTTTAATGGACGCGCTTTATTAAATCAATGGAAAAGCAAAACAATTTTTGTACGTCGCGTCGTTTTGAAAAAAAAAATCAAAATATGTTGTCAGAAAGTATAAGTTTTCTGCAGTACCTATACACATAACTTACTAGGTCTGTTTGTTATCCTGCACTGGTGTACACCAATGTACACTTTTTTTACGAAATATACTTTAATGAAACCTGAATTGTTTGATAATGTGTCGATACAAATCATACTCATTCATACTCACATAGTACACAAACATTTCAGGTTACATTAAAGCGTATTTTGCGAAAAAGTATGCATTGGTGTACACCAGTGCAGGATAACAAACAGACCTATTATTGTGTTACGATGACAGTGAAAATATAAAATTTATTTACTTACGTGAATAAAGGTTTTGTGAGGTTAACTGCACCGACAAACACAGATCGTGTTAGATAATGGCGGAATCAAAATATGAATGGTGAATAATCTCGACCTCTACTTGATTTTCAAGGAAGAATTTTAATGTATGTTACATTTTTAAATTTCTCTGAATCAAAATTGAGAGAAACATGTGAATTAAATAAGGAAAAGTCCGTAAGTAAGTATTACTACTACTTTTTTACAAACAATCATGAATTCAATAATAATTAATCTCGAACCCAAAATGCAAACGTCGTTACTACAGGGTTGCCAAACGTCGTTATTACAGGATTGCCAAGTTTTTCAAATACAGACGCCAGATTTTTTAAGAAAAATCGCTAGCTGTAAGATATTTTATGAGACATATAAAGTTTTGAGTCACTTAATTAAAAATCGGCCACTAATATATTTTGTATGAGAAAATAAGATTTTTTAGTCATCAAGTTTTAATCAGAAATCGCCCGAATTGCGATAAATCGTCAAATTTGGCAAAACGCATTTATGATTTTGACCTTTTATTTAAAACTTTGTTTCTAACAAATGTGAAAATTCATTTAGCCACAAGGGAAAAATTAATAAGAAATAGGTTAAATATTAAACTTCAAAGCAAAAAAATAAAAATAAAAAGTGGCAGTGATTGGTCAACTCGCTCGACTGCGGGTGTCAGTGCTGCCAACAGAGCAAATGTACATTTCGGAGGGTAGTTGTAAAAAATTTCGGTAGATGTCTCTGAATTTCGGTGGATCATTAAAATAGTTTAAATAAACACGGATAAATCACAAAATAAACAAAAACATAAAATTAACAAAGTTAGTGTTCATAATAAATAGAAGACACATTGTTATTAAACAAAAATTAATTGTAATAAAGAAAATTGACTAATGGTGGATTTCAAAAGCGTTACTTAAAGCTCTGTTCCGACCACGCTTTGTGATGGTTTCGAAACCGTCATAATCAGTTGCCCACCGAAATAAAGATCGATTTTGACAACTCTGTCAAGTGTAAAACTTTGATGAGTGCATACTTGTGACGGTTTCGAAATCGTCACAAAGCGTGGTTGGAACAGACTTAATATTTAATCGTCCGTTAAAAGTAAACGTTACTATGGTTACATGTGTGGAAGGCCCTGTTGGAAGGTGAAACCCAGCAATCCAGCAGTAATTTAACAAGATACAATGGAAAGCAAAAAAATAGTAGATAAAAACAGTTTCCTGTAATTGTTCTTTCTCCAAATGGTATTGTTTAAGTACGGCTTCACAGATGACATTTAAAATTTTGAAAGCTTTCGAATTTAACAAACTTAAAACTTCTGCAAAATAATTGTAAAATGCCGTTTATAAAATGAAAAAATGAAAAATTACAGGAAACTGTTTTTGTCTACTATTTTTTTGCTTACGACTGTACGTAGTTTAATCAAAAAACGTACGTTCAAATTAAAATGCGTTCAAAAATCACAGTTATCAAGTAGGCTTATGTCAAATGAAACTTTTGCAAAGTCACGTCGTAACCATACGATTATTATAAACATAACCTAACTTTTTGTATTCATTTAATTACGATTTTCTACATAATGGATAATAAAACGCAATTAATGAAATAAAACATTTATTTTACTACAAAAACCTCGAAGATGTAAACAAAACCTTTGACAGTTGAGGCCAAGGTTGCTCTTGCCAGTACATTTGTACTGAAATCAGTACAATGAGCAATTTTTCAGTACATCAGTACATTTGATACAATTTTCAGTACATTTATAAATTTACATTTCGATTTCATCGAATAGTCAATGAACTACCGAAGCCTTCCGAAATTCAGCAATTTTGATTTTACATTTAACGCAGTGTTTTGTTAAATCATCTATTCGACTATGGCGACTAGGACTTTTAGATTTGAATGTTTGTTGCCGCGTTTGTTGCTAACTTCAGTCTTTACAAAACTATTAATGCGCGTGCTCACAACTGTGTGAGCAAGCGCATTACTATTTTTGTAGCATTTATCGTAAACTCGTAAACGCTATTCACAATGTTTAAATTGCGAAAACTCTCTAATGTAGGGATTTTCCGATCCAAATCGATTTTGTTGGTATCGATATTTATGACAACGATATCCGATTTTTTTATCGATATTTTTTACTTTCGATATATCTGAAAATGTCACCGGATTCGATTTTTTATGCACAATTTATTAGTAGTGGTACTTTTATAGGACTCGAAGCCAGCAGGTTGGTATGCCTGCAGTAATGTGTATTTATGGTTATATTATTAATTTGACAGATTGAAGTACTCCTATTTCGTATTTCATAGTATTCATTTTGCTTGTGAAAAATTGAATTAACGTTTAATATTTTTTCTACTCATGCTACGAATATAAGTATTTTCGCCATAATAAACTCTATGTGAAAGTACAACTTTTTCTACCTAAATATAAATATTTATATAAAATAAAAAATAGATATAAAAATAAATAAATAGATATAAAAATATCGATATTTTTGTTATTTTGGAACATCCCTACTCTAATGTCAGTTCGGTCAGTTCTTGTCGGTCAGCACAACGGTACCACCACAGGGTACCACACAATTGTGTGCCTTTTTAAGTTTACCCTACTTAAAAAATTTGATTGCTGTTTTAAACAAAGGAATTTTGCATGGCAATATTTAAATTTCCAGCGTCAGTACAATTTGGTGCGAAATCAGTACAATTCTCACTCCGATTTCAGTACAAAACAAAAATCGTCAGGAACAACCCTGGTTGAGGCTGTTTATAGCTCACAGTTATTCGAGGTTGTAAAGCTACGAGGTGCCGTCATAAAATAAAAGCAAGTTTAGAGCCTTCTCGATAACGGATTTTTTTGAACGCACTTTATAATATCTGAAATAGAAAAGTACATATTTAAACATAAACGCATAAACATGAAAAATTGTTGATGTTGGCGTTCTTTTATGTTTCTTTCAAGTTTGGGCAAATAGTGTCTGTTTTTAAATAAAAAGTGAGCAAAAAATCAGATCAGAGTAGGCGGTGCAATTAATTAATGTAATACATTCATGGACTGTCAAATTTCTTGACTTTTTACATATTTACTCACAGACATTTTCTTTGCACCGCCTACTCTAATATGATTTCTATTTGCTCACCGTTTCCTAATTACCTTTTCTACATATAAATTTCGGTAGATCGGTAGTTTGAGTTCAAAATCCGTAGATCCACTGAAACATCGATAGAACTGGTGGTGCTGGCGGGTGCAGGTCCCTAGATTTAGTAACTGACAGATATAACATACAGTCGCGGCCAAAAAAAACTGGACACTTTCTTTGACGTCAGTTTTAAATACTAAAACTTTTGCTGTGTGCTTATAACTACGAGGTGATTCTTACGGATGACAAACAATAAATATTACTGTTTGTCATGCGTAAGTATCAGCTCAAAATTACAAACACACAGCAAAAGTTTTAGTATTTAAAATTGACGTCAAAAAAAGTGTCCATTTTACTGTATAACAAATCCGGAATTGTGAAGTGCTTTAGCCTTGGCAGCGGAATTAAATATTGTACACAATTTTGACAATACCATGTAGATTTTTATACATGCATATTATGTAACAAGATAAACGCTCAAAACTATTTTCCTAATTTTTGTAAATCTGAAAGCAAAAATTAGTCACTGTACTTTTTTACTAATTGTAAGTTACTTATTTAGAAAGAATAAAAAATAGTGTAACCATATCACAAGTGATCACGAGGTTAAAAAGGTAGAGAATCTGACAGGTGGTTTCCGAACCCCTATCACATAATACAAGTTAAATGTCAATCAAATCTAGGGACCCTACAAATTAAAAAATGGAGGTAACAGATTTAAAATTCTTAAATTGCTTTCTGTTCAAAGAAGAAACAGTGGATAATATTTCCAACCAGTAACTTCACCGTCACCAGAAAGTAAAACACAATCCCATTTTGTATTCGAAAGAGGAAATAATGCCATGAAGCTATTGCACGACTTTTTTTTTAAATATCAAAAGGGTTTTCTCCAGTGGTTTGTGTAAATCGCTAAGAACTCTTCTACACTAATTTCTTTTTTTTTAGAAGTAATAACTTGCATTAGCTCGGATTTTTTTGTAATGCTACGTAATATATTGGAATTTCTGTGTTATACATGTAATTCCCAAATGATATCCACTTTACTCCCTTTAGTGATGCTCGGGATTTTTTCCTTGGGTTTTCTTCTATAATCAAAGATTTATATGTACATATTAAGGACTATACCATACTTCTTTATACTCAGAAGGAATAGGTATCTATGTGTAAGATTATTCATATACCTACATTTTCAATATGGTAATGCTGACGTATGAATTGGAAACAACATTAATTAACAACGTCAATTCTATAATAACAACTCACACCTAAGATCTAAGAAATAATACATCGTAATTACACATAATTACTCCCTGTTCCACATAAATTACGGGCATGAATCATGCAAAAATATTAATCCGTTAATACAGACATTCACTGCTACTAAAGCCAACCAAGGTTAAACGTCGTTTATTTTTAGACGAACGAAGTCTATTATAAACATGAGCAGCAGGTTTGATTTGGCGCTCGTTTAGCAATCTGCTAAGAGCGTCACCGTGTGCGTGGTGAATGCCTTCCATACTTAACTGACTTCTTTTTTTGAAATTCATCTCGTCCGAATGAACTGCGTAAGCGTTTGGAACCCAACCCGACGTCTTACTACCAATTTTGCTCGGTCCAAAATTCGTTTGATTCGATTGTGGGTATGCGTATAAATAAGTGGCGTCTAAGTTGTTTGTCTTGTGCGTCACTTTTTGACTCAACTTGAATATTACTAAACTGATTATGAGTGTTTGGGCTTGACTAATGATACATAAAATCCAAAAAGTAAATTGATTACATTTAATCTGGGAAACATAATATTATTCGATCTATCGCTAGTGGGTGATTCATAAAAGTCTGCGAATGGGAAGTTTGCAAATAATAAGGAATTTTTAACAAAATTGATGATTCGTAAAGTTAATACCGTTGCGTTGATTCATATCTCTTGATATCACAGATAGTCAACTAGGTAGGTACGTATCGATTGTGAGAACACTGAGGCATGGTTCCAAGGAATATCCTGAAGAACCAGCACTTGCCTGAGGACCCGACCACACCAGGACATCTAAAGAGCGTGCAAGTCCGATGTCTTTACAGTTGTAGGAAGTTCTGGACCAGCCCCAGTGGTAGAAGAAGCGCCCCAGGATGTGGATTGCCGCATCAAAAAGTTTCTTCTTTGCCAAATCCGACGAACGAAGAATCATCGTTGTAAAGATTCCAGGAGCAAAATGGCTGAGAATTAGCAAGATGGACGCTTGGGCCTCATACAAATTTGAACCTAGGGATATAGGAGTTTAAGTTGGAAGTCCAATTTTATTTGAAAAATCAACTTTTAGAAGATTTATTTATTTTTTATTTTGAGGGGGATTAGGATATACATAATAGGTTGCGAATTACTTTCATACTTTAAATTCAAAACACTTAATTTGTAATTTTGCAGGTGGCTTGTTTCTTTGTGGACATAATTTGCGCGCACAGAATTGCCCAAATATATCATAATAATTCTCGCCCACATTCGGTCCAACTTGCCAAATTACTTCATTGCTGCATCCATTCGAATCACAGTTTGCTCACGCCTCGGTTATTTCCTTTTCATAAAAAAAAAATAATACATTCGTTTGGATTTGTGCAACTCTATTTCCAATCAAGCTTGACACGTTTACGGTGAGCAAATTTTAGGGATAAGTAACCAGTCGAATTCGTCTTAGAAACTGTGATTAATAACAAATACAAATGTTGAGATGATTTAGAAATAGCAATAAAGTGCAACGATTATCACAATAAACTTCCACCCACACAAAATCCAACCGGCCAAAATACTTAAATCACGTCTTGCTCGAGTCTAGACGATCTCTTCCTCGGAAAAGAATCTGCACACATCACTTTGACCTTCTCAGAATTTTCTATTCTGGTACTAACTGCTCCACTCCACACCACTCATCACTTTCATTCTGTCAGATCCCAACGTAGGAAAAAACAACTTAAAAAAGCGCTTCAAGCGATTTTGTCTCGCCTCCCAGAAGCGCACTCATTCACGAGACTAAATGACCTGGTTTGCGTCGCGTTATGTATGAAAATTATAGTGCCCGGCCACAATGATCGTGACGTCGTGCTGGGTGCAGGTGGCCGTCGTAATTTTAAATCAGACGCAGGTGATGTTTGCTCCTCAAGGTCTCTGCGATGGTTCTCTCTGCTCGTGGCAAATGTAAATTGTGAACTGTACGATGTCAAAAGAGCCAACGAGGGAAAGCACAAAATTAAAACGTACCTCCCAAGGAGCAAGTTAAATTGACAAGGTCAAAGTAATTTCGAACTAACTCACTGGTGGTACTGAAAGCAAAAATATTTCTTGGAAGAAATCAACTCTTGAATACTGCTAATAGTTTGATCCCTATGGACGAACAAAACATTGTGAGGGAAAAGATTCACTATACATACACTGCGAACTAAACGTGCGATTCTGAAAGAGGCAAAACTATTTAAATTGTTATGTCCGTACCATTAAGCTAAGGAATGCAGTTCAGTATTTTAACGTAAAGACGAGAATATGACTGGATCGAACGCAAGCGTTGTTATTATTAATAGCAAGCTTGCGTGTAGGAGCCAAAGAAAGGATAAGTAAACCGCAAAGCACATGAACAGTACGCCTCATACTAATATGGACATATTTACGGAGGCTTACAAGTGCTGTAAAGCAGTTAAGCTTAAAATGACATGCGATTTCGTTGCTCAACACATATAAGTTACATATTAAGATTTAATGGAACTGCCCGAAATACAATTTGATTTATCAAAAAAGGAACCAGGACTACTTTTTTGGGACTGTGATGCTTGAACTGTTATGGGAATTTCTTTTAACCGGCAACGTTGAACAAGTTGTGAGGATTTGCTACTTTTGCAAAGATCACGATGCCCAAAGGAAATGGGGGGGGGGGGGGGGGTATAAGTTATAAGCTCCGGGTATTAGCTTTTTCTTTCAATGGAGATGTTCCATAATTTTCATTCACGTCATTGATATGAGAAGGTTGTTGGAGCTGAGCTCTTTTATTATAGGAATATATTTTTAACACCTGTTTACTCTATGTCTTCCAGCCTATTTCTAGCGTAAGCCAAATTAGTCATTGACGTTTGCCAATTTTTTCTATAGATACATGTACGTAGCAATTAACAACAGTATGCATCTTATGGTAATTATTTTAATGAACGTGTTTTTGTCTTCATCTTTGTTGAAATTTCAAACGAATTCTTAGTTTATTCTTTGGGATTAGTTGACTCACGGAAAAAACTTGTTAAATGCGAAATGGAAACATAAACTACTTCCTTTTTGTACACGTATTCGAGAGCTACTTGTTTTTACTTTTTATAGTAAATATTTACTTTAGTATTCATACCTTGTAGTATCAAAGGTTAAAAGAACTGGAACAGCGTAAAGCAAGAGCAAATGTTTTTTTTTCTTCGTCTCCTTCACTTAATAAAAACATTGACATTGTACTCGCGCATAAATATAAAACAATTTGCACTGTGTGCATACATACGCATTTACTTTCAAGATTAAGATACTTGATATTAATTAATGCTTAAATTTAATACTTAGAAAACTACTCATGTATCTTACCTACTTAAACGATTATTGAATATTTGATTAATTATTAAATAAGTTAAAGAATAATAATTTTCACTTGAAATACTCATTTAGTTACACCATGTACAAGTGAGAGATAAACACGTAAATGAGTCATTCTGTATATTATAACCAGACTTCGGATATTTCGGAGTGTTGCCATGGTTACGCTATACGAGGACCATTGTACAGTGCCCGTTCATTACGTAGCCATGGCAACGCTCCGAAATATCCGAAGCCTGATTATAACTTAGTTACGAACGAAATTTTACGACGCAATTTTTCTTATTTGTCTGAAAGCAATTTATAACAATTCATCTTTGACTCTGCCACGAACAATTAAATGTAATAATATCATTTAATCACTGACGACCCCTCATGTGCTATAATTCAATTTTCTTTCGCTTTCAAGCGCGCTTGTCGATAATTGTTCCGGTTCTATAATAATGGGGGGGTTCATCACGGCCCTCGTGGGACCAAATTGCTAAGAGACAGAATGAGTCACAACTCAAACTGCAGAGTCCAATCACCCGTAAAATAACCAGAGGTAATTTGAAGAACACTAAAGAAGAACATGCCAAAATATGTAATATTCGTCATTGGGTTCCATCAATAATTTGAAGAACAGAATATGTATATCTGAACTGAGACGAAGTTTTTAGGTACATAGTTTAAATTCCGTAACCATACGAAATAATTTACATAAGAATTAGTGATGTTACACTAATAATTAATGTCAATAATTGCATTTCCTCTATTTATTTTGATTAGATATAACGACATTTTATTTTTGCAGGACAAAGTACGCAAACGTATCTCAATGGGGGGCAATGGTCAAATTAATAGGCCACAGTATAAGTAATTACCCAGTGGTGTCACTTAAACGTCAGTATCAAAAAAGCCACCATGCTGTTTGATACCTGCATATTTGGAAATGTAATTTTTAAATCGGTAGGTATCAAACAAAATGGCAAATGTGACGAGTGGCGAGTGACGCTACTCCACTACTGTGTAGATTCTTATTCGCGAAATCAAACAAAGTAGGCGACCTCTGCTGGTGCCGTCAAAAGGCTGAACATTTCACGGATTTGTTTAACATCGAAAACATCAGAAAACATGCACCAAGCAAACTTTGTATTTAATGTAACTGCAACGTTGTTCATCCTTTTATCGGCCATGTTGCAATTAACAGAGACCTCTCGCGTTGACAATTAGGTCGCGGATACTGTGAATAGGCTAACTTTGTTGACGTCAAATTTGAATACTTGTCAAACTTATGCAATTTTAAAGTATTTGACCTGGAATATAAAATATCTTCAGCCAGAGTTATTTTGAAAAAGCTGAGAAACAAGGATATGGTAAATCTAATCCCACCCACAAGTAGGTGCCATATTGTCAAATTTTTCAATATTACCAACTTAGTAGCAAAAATTACGGTCTATTCTAATTATGAAATCAGTAGATTTCGTAATACTTCTGCAGTCTCATTGATTCCAGAATTTAACACAGAAAAACTGCCAAAATTATAACTAGAAAGGATCTTCAATATAAACGACAAACTCTACATCAGAAACCAAAGAATACTTGCTAGAATGGAGATCTCTCGAAACCGGAATTTCCTTCAAGTTCTGTCGTCCTTGAATGCGAATAAATTATCGAACGCGTTCGTAAGCAATACCGCGCATCGCTCGCTAACCATCAGATTAATTAGCAAGTAATCCACGTGAGTTCATCTGCCTTCCTGTTATTGACCCTGTATAAGGAATGTCCAAAGAAAACATCTCGGCGATACACTCGGAATAACCCAGTGAACGAGAATACCACCACGACGAGTATTTTCGGCGGGCGCTAATTTTAGAATTTTATGCGAGCCACAAAAAGAAGGAGAGGTTTTATTGGGACGTTCAGATTATGTAACTCGGAATTGCAAATTTGACTGATTATATGAACAAGAAAGAAACAGAAACAAAGCAGAAAATTCGCCATTCACGATCTTTAAATTACAATCTCGCTAATAAAATTTTGCATTCGTCGAGCAACCTCTAGATGATAGTTAATTTGAGAGAAGGTTACAACTGTGCAAATGGGTAACTTAGGAAATCGGGTGGTAGATTTAATTCACCCTGTGTAACACAAACACAATTGCATCGCATCCAACATTATCCTATTGCTGCAGATAATCTGGTTTGTTAAAATCGATTCAACAAAATTGTACAACGTCGTTGGTATATGTATGAATGGTGGTCTTCAGAACGGAAGTTCTTCGGTCTTCCTGAGACCAACATGAGCAGCATGAAGGCAGACAATAAAATTATACGTCGCGAGGTTACGAGACGTTTTCCAATGTACCTACATTACAGTCACGTCTTGCAACATTTTTATAATAACTGCGATTAAATCAAGGTAATGTTTAATCAACAATGAACCGCATTATGATGACGCAAGCTCAGGACTTGACACAAGCTTATTTGTTTTTAATGAACCTTCCAATGCACGCTTTCAAGAAATATAATCGAACATTAACGGATTATACGACTGTTGACCGATCGTACGTACAAGGCCGATTCTTTCCCATTTCATTTAATTTATTATTGCTTCAGGCAATTTATATCCAAATTAAAGCGATTTGGTTTTTTTTTATTGTTACTTAATGCTCGTTCCAATTCCAAACATGTTTATTATTATGCTTGGGAATACGAAATTTGTTAATCTTAGTATTCAATTTAAATCCAATTCTGAGAAACATATTCAATTAATGTAACACGTACTGACAAGAAAGAAAAAAGCTATATTCCAAGTAAGGCATTTTTTTTAACTAAACAGAAAATTGAATTTCGAAGTAAAATAATATTCTATATGCACTTAACAAAGGCAATGTGTGAAATGAATTTATTTCCCGAATATTCATCCAACTTGAAAGTGTCCTTTTTTGTTCCTAACACGATTAATAAATAATTATGTATTACTGGTCAAAGTTGTACAGATTTTGGCTAACTTTAGAAGTCGATGTCGATTGCTTTAATACCATGCCAATACTTAAGGTTAAATTTGTTTAAATAATAGTGAATTCTTCGTTACAAGATTAAAGAAAAATGCAACGGGTATCTTTAAAAATATTTCCCGTGTCGTTTTGCCCAACTCAGCTGACCTACATGGCTCAATAAATATTGGCTCAATTGTTTCGCAGTCAACATTCATCGCTTCTAATTGACTATTCATGATTCACAGGCCACATTCTTTAAACATGCCGTCCTTGGATTACCATGGATCGATCGCGAGCCACGTTTTTCGATGGACGAAAAAAAAATTGTATAGAAAGGCGCATCATCAACATCCAATAATGATTCAGGGCGAACTTCCAGATCAGTTCAATCACTCGTTTCACTTCCGCCATTGCAATATAAGGTTAAAGCATGCAAATGGCTCGGTGACGTACGTAAGAGTTGACATTCGTTTGCTAAATTTGCCAACAATACCAAGGCACTGTCTGGAATGTGTTGCAGCAGACGCAAAACTGCCTATTATGAAAGATCAAAAAAAAAATTCTAAATTATTATTATGATGCAAGTCTGCGAGTAAATGGCAGGAAGAAAAAAGCAGCACCGTTTCCGCCGGCCAACTATGAATAATTATTATTATTACTTCTATAGTACGAGCATTGCATAATGCTGGTGAGGAAAGTGATCCGTTCGACATACAAACAGCTAAAGCGTGTTCCGCTATCGTTTAAAGCGGTCTATGAAGCGTAACGTCGATTGTTACATAATTAATACGCAGTTAATTAACATAATTTAGCAATAGCGCGATCACGTACCATTTGAGTGATAATTATGATTATGCGAATGAAATTTCAATAAATCCTTGTCAGATTCCTTAAACGGAGCAAGTTCCTCTGATATCCTCAATAACGTGTAGTAGTCAAGAGGAAACTAAGAAAGCTAAAGGAATGTCGAAAATACAAAAGTAGCCCTGTATATTTTAGCACAGTGTAAGAATCTACACAGTAGCGTCACTCGCGTATAACTGTCACATTTGCCATATTGTTTGATACCTACTGATTTGCAAATTGCATAAGGGTATCAAACAGTATGGTGTCTTTTTTTGACATTGACGTTTAGGTGTTGCTACTGGGTAATTACTTATACTGTGATTTTAGTATTATTTACAAACCATGTGGTTTTTCAAGAACTGTGTGTGTGTGGTTGGTTCATGAGATTAGTTTGCTACCAAGTAAAACAAATCGTAAATAAAGTACTAAACAAAACACCGCTATTATATTATTAACAACGACCGCGTAAAATTGATCTCCCATTGTGCTCGGACGTAACAGTAACTCGTGGCTTTCCACGTAAGCTGAGACCGTAAAGCTGAAATTTAATGCGCTAATAAAATACGGATATGTGCCGGCAGTGTGGTTGTAAATCGTAGTCGGGGAGGTCACCGAAGGGCATAAACCTGACCTGCGGTCGCGGTCGGTTACCGACAACAGTGGCAGCCACCAGCCATGACGGAATCATCGTAACACATGCGCGAACATGAAACGTGACGCCACTGAACGAGAACGAACGAATTTAATAATTGGCCGGTGTGATGAAATTAATGAAGACCAAAGCTCAAGTTCACATGTGTTTTCTGAAAGGAAAGAAGTTTCAAAATTTTTTCCCGACCTGTTTATACTGGAACAAAGTCTATCGTGGAAAACAAGCATCAGACCACATTTTCAATCATCTTGAAAACAAGCAAAAAACCAAAGCAATTCTTAATTTAACTGTTTTTATTTTACTTACGTCAAGAATTGCATTCTACCCAAAAATACAGACTGCCAAGAACAACAGAGAAGTCAGCGGACAAATTTAGTAAACAATTGAGCTAAATATAATCGAGCAGGATTTTAACTGTGAGGAAAAGGGGACCTCCTCACGCTATTTAAATACTCGAAATAGATGTCGAGATTCAGAATTAAGTTAACATTTGTCTGTTACTTGTCGTCAATTCGCCATTTCAGCTTCTGTATAATAGAAGAATAACAACATATACCTACAAGGAATTAAAAATACACCAAAGACTACTAACTACCAATGTAAGGAAAAAGTGTTTGAGCAAAATTATTTGGAAATTATAATCAAGGATAATGGAAGAATTAAGAAATGAGAAAGAAACACAGAAACATAATAGAAGCCACACAGAAATGAAAAGTCTAAAGAAAATAGCAAATAAAACTAAGTGGGATAGAGGATAGAAGTACCAAATGAAAGTATAAGAGAGATGCTAGGTCACGAATTTTTTTGATAATAAGAAAGAATCTATTAAATTATGTAGAGAGAATGGACCAAGGAAATACTGGGAACAAGAAAAAGAGAGAATTAGAATAGAATTAGGTGAGAAGAGAAAAAAAAAACACATGAAATGAAAACTAACTCAATATGGAAGGAAACGGAAGCAACGTATAATTAAAGACATAGAGTCCTGGATTCAACGCCAAAAAGCATAAAGATATGATAAGAAGAAAAAGAATTTAAGAAACATCTCGAAGTAGCTTGATTTTCAAAGCTTTTGCTTCATTTCTTTTTAATGGAAAAGTAAACGTAAATTGACTGCATTAATCAACATTCAGGAGAGTCAGATTTTTGCCATACGAGTAGTACGAACACGATTAATTAAAAAGGGATATGTATTGCCCATTTACCCTGTTCAACTTGTACCCAAAGGTGACTTTTAGCCGATACTTCCCGAAATCACTGAAATAATAAAGATGCCGACCAAACCACGCCACGCCCTTTTAGGAGGCCAACTGAAGTTGTTCATGTATTCAGACAGTGTGACCAAAACGACAAGATGGGAAGATGGAAGGTAAAGGAAATCATGCAAAAATAAAGACTTGAAGAAAGTGACTAAGACAATTGAAAAGAAAAGAAAGCTAGAAAACAATGGACAGAGGGGGTTACGCAAAAACAAGGAAATGGAGAAAATTCCCAACGTGGCAAGATGGAAGGCAATTAGTAAAGGAAAAATATGAAAAAATGGACTTCAAAGATAATTCCAGAAGTGATAAATAAATTGTTAAAGTGTTTTAAAGGCGGGATTAAAACAAATCTCCAAAATGGCAGAACAGAAAGCAATGTTCAGACATATGCAGGGCCTCTAAATTTCGGAACGAAAATTAACGCGAAAGTGAAAGCGAAATTCGTTGATGTTCCTCAGCAAGAGGAAAAATTTTTCTTGACAAAGTTCTCGACTTACCTTCTCCACGATGTGATTATACAGAAATATTGAAATAAAATCTGAAGCACGTGGTCATGCAGAAGCAGACAATTCCATAAATATGCAAAATAATTGACGTACATTACAAATGGCGTTACAAACAATACCTCAATAATACGAGTTGTATTTAAAAGAATTCAAAACAAAATGGGTAGATTCGAAACATAGAAGAAGCGTTCAAACATAAACCCTACTTGGAATCGATACTTCCTAACTAACAAGGTATGTCGACAACGACAAAAACAAAAATTCAGAAAGCCAAGTCAGATCTTTTTAAAATAAAAAGTTTATTTTTCTCGATCTGGAACGATGACTCCGGCTTTCCTTTTTGGCAAAGGCAAAGACTATAACTATAACTCTTGAAGGATTCTTTCGATATTCAGAATGGACCAAGTGTCAATGAAAAAATTGATTTTAAGATGACTTGGAAAGCAGAAAAAAGTCATTCTTATGGGAAACGTAACGAGTGGCTAAATAAAAACCTGGTCAAGTAGGTTGTGATCGAGAATTTATCCATTGCATTTACATAACAGAATTACTAAATGTAGCCTACTTGACCAGGTTTTGATTTAGACACTTGTTATTTTGGGAGCTTGTCCGGACGGAACTGATCTACATCGTCCATCGATCAAGATTAGGATAAATGATAAAATAGTAAGTGATCTTCATCCGAACAAGGTCTAAAAAAAGACCAAGACCATGGTAAATCCAACTTATTCTTGTAAGAGATCATGAAAACTACATTTACAGTATTATTACTGTAGAAGAAAAGCGAAAATAATGCAATTCTGATTACACACAAAATTCAAAGAAACTAATAAAGACGGTAAAACAAAGACTTAATTTCTTAACGCCAAGAGAAGAAGAGTGAAAAGAAGTAGAAAACTAATAAGACAAGTTGCACTATGTAAAAAGATTACGAACACGTTGATAAAGACGAGGATGAAGAAAATGATGACGAACAAGCATATAAAGTCGAAAATGAACAAGAAGAGATTATTGAGTGTCTAGACTAAGACGAAAGCCATGTCAAAAAGTTCAAGATATCCAATTTAAGACGACGAAAGGTACCTAGAATGTGAAGCAGAATGATACCTAAAGCTCAGATATAACCTGTGAGCAAATAAAAATCAGATTAGGGTAGGTGGTGCAAAGAAAATGTATGTCTGTGCTTAAATAAAACGTCAATAAATTTGACAGCCCATGAATGTATTACATTACTTAATTCAGTTAATCACAGACATACATTTTCTTTGCACCGCCTACCCTAATCTGATTTTTATTTGCTTACTTTTTACATAATATGTTGCCACAAGATCGCTTTGGTTTGTGTGGAATATTTTACGCCTCCGAGACCAACAAACCAATCATTTGGAACTTAAAGAAACAGAAACTTGAATAATTTGGCAATCTGTTGAGATACATCAAGTGCCCACTCTAATAAGTCATTCCGCAAGGAAACTTGATGGTAAAAAATTCAAGAAGAAGAAATTTAACTATCTACGTAAATAATTTGGTTTAACGTTAGTTCGACAACCACTTCCACAACAAGTAGATTGAAATTCGTTTTATTTTCCTTAGAATTTGTAATCAGTTGCGAGAGACATAAAAAATAGATCAAAAGCAAGAAAAAGAAAACTGAAATGTCCTTTCCTGAAACGTTTTGTATAAAACTCTTGTATGAAGAAGATCGACAAAACTATCTTCTAAAGGTGCTCTTACACGAGCAATTTTTACGGCTATTAATTGCACGACGACTTAGTGGAGCTATATCGATCAACATCATGCGATTTCTAGCAATAATTATTTCGAAAACGTATGGCAATATTGCTCCATATTGTCGCGTGTTGCTTATGTCGCCGCTACGAATTGCCATATATCCATGGGGTTTGGAAAACACCGAGCAATTTTTGTTCCTATCGCCTTCGTTTATATACTTGCATCTCTATCTGTGATCGATGAGTTTTATTAGCACAGAATTCGGATATCTCATGTTTGTAGTTTTTTTTTGTAATTATTAGAACCAGTTTATTCACGATTAGTTCAAAATAACTTCTAGATATTATCCTGAGGTTTTTAAATAAGAAGTCGCATAAACTTAATTTATTTCACAATGCTGAAGACTACCTAGATGTGTTCGCATCCAAATTCGTCTATTTCTTCTTTCCTTTCTTTTTTTTATTAAATGCATTAGAACAAAGGCAACAGTTGCTCCACTGAATTTATCGTGTTCGCACTCATTGAGCAATTAATTGACAAAGAGTTGCTCCATATGTTTCGTATATGTTGCCATGACGTAAAAATTTACTGAATTTACTAACGGCAATTGGCCAATTTTAATTACTCGTGTAAGATCACCTTTAGTTGATTATCAGAGAAACTACTAGTCGCACCTCCATAACTCGAACCTCCACAACTCGAAACTCTGTGTAAGTCGAAATTTACTGATGTCGCTGCACATTGTGTATAATTGAAATCTCTTTCTTTAACTCGAAATTTCTATAACTCGAAGTAATTTTCCGGTCCCTTGAGATTCGAGTTATGGAGGTTCCACTGTAGTTTATTTCTGTGGCCAGAAATACCGAACAAAAATTCAATTTACTCAATTTAAAGAATGTAATTGCTTATTTTCATTAACCAGTGGGCGTTCCATACATTAAGGTGCGTTCGCACTATATAACAAAACATTAACTAAAACGCCTCTGTAACAAATTATATAAATCTACTCATTAATCAAAATTGTGTTGTCTGACGAGGAGGTTCTCCTTATAGCTGCAGTAAAGTTATCGTAGTGTTGCTGAAAAGCCAGAAAAAAAAGCTAAAAGACGGTTCTAGGTTCGACCATCTCTAGTCGCTAGAAATAAATACAGTGGAAGCGATCTTTTGAATGACCTTGAACGTGATGACCATGTCCTTTTGACTGGAGAACTAAGAACTGATGGCTATTTTAAAAACTTTGTTCGGATTACAAGCTATAGGACTTCGAATATTTAATTAATTTGATTCGTTATCGAATCGAGAGAGAAAACATAACTTTTTGTGGATTCTATCCCACGTATCGTGCTTTTTGTCTCTCTTGGATCCCAAAGCACTCGTCCTTCCCTACACATGTCAATAAACGATAGGTATCCACTTGCCTCCATTCGACCATTTTGCCACAAAATAATAATAATTGTACAAAATATAGCACAGAATACGCATGCCAGACTTAACCAAGACCAAGTACCTGTAGGGGCAGGGACAGTACACGTTTTAAAATATGTTACATACCGTTAAACAGATCTGCAACAGTATAGTCGTCCAAGTTTTGTATAGATTTTATGATCTTGCTACAAAAAATGCTTCAAAGAGACCGGCACTGAGGTGTATTTGTCGCTTCTCTGTCGCTTTTTTTATGCAAGACCATAAAATCGCTACCAAACTGGGACGACTATACATGTTACAAAATTGAAGTTATACATTTTCTTTGATCTTTACCGACACTGACCGGGAATCCTGTAACACGTTATAAAACGAAAAAAATGATAAAATATCGATAGTTTATAACATTTTTTATTTGATTTTTAAACAAGTTGTAAAACATTGTCATATAACACAATGTTTTATAATTTGTTAGGTAGTGTAAACGCACCTTTATATACTCGTACATTGTTACATATAAATAGTTTCACACTGAATGCATAAACATTTAACTCCGGCTCTGTAATCGAGATTCTTGTATTTTACACAAAAATACCTAGATATAGAATATTACTCCTTTAATGCCATCTAGCCCAGTAAAATATTTGTTCATTAAGAAATGAATGTGATAAGAACCAGTCACAGGTCACACTGGATCTCGTAAATTTCGTTAAATTAGATATAACTCGACGTTAATGCATCTTTTTTTTTCTTTCTTCTGTCATTCATGCAATCGCTTGAACGTAAGTAAACAAATTAATAAAAATGAGCTAATTAAATTAAACGGGTTGAACCTCAGGACAAGATTAAACATGAAACTCACTTAATGGAAATGCGTCATGACCTCATGACTATACAAGTTTTCATCCATGGGGATGAATAAATAATAGTACAATTCCCTACTCACAGAAAATATCATACAAAATTTATTTTAAAAATTAAGACATATCAGAAAATAAAACTCAAATACTCAAAATAAAATCAGAATATTATGGTGTTCATGATTCACTAATTACAGTGGTTCATGAATTATGTTTGTACACTGGATGGCATAATATGGCAGTTCCGTGTAAGCAAACAGCTCATGATTAGCAAAAAGTTATTTTTAAAACATTTTTTGCGTTTCCGGAAATGATCACATTACAAACGCATCTGTTGTTCGGCGATATGTGTTTATTTATTTAATATTTTTTGCGCCAACGTCGGTCACTTTGAAAAAGCTCCAGCGAGTAATCACATGTGGCGAGTTAAAATGGAACCCATTTGTAATCGTGTCAATCGCGCAGAAATCGGAAGAAAAAGTCGAATCTCAAAAGTGCCAAGTTGTTTCTATAATATATACTAGTCTTATGTAATGCGTTACTAAAATAGTTACACTCGCACAAATATTAGTATTTTAAAATTACACAGGCGGTTTGTCCAGTAATAGAAGCAGACAAACAAACGATTAATCAGTTAAAGCGAATTTACTTAACAGTCAAGATCTTTGTTGATTGATCGATTGTTCATCTGGAGTCAGGTTATTTTTTGCTGCCTTTTACATTGAATAAAGCCGTATCCAGACGACATGGCCAACGTCAGCCAACATTGGTGAATGTATTGGCAACAAAATTTTTAACCAACGTTGGGCAAGTTTACCATTTGCACATTGCTTGTCCACATGATTGGATTTGCTTGTCAAACTTCAAAGATAAAAAAGTTCGGCCAATGTATTTTGTTGTTGTTTGTATTTGTTAAATTAAAAAGATATGGAGAAGGAAGAATATGATACGGTTGTTGCAAGTGCTTGTGTAGTTCTTTCGGATCCCAAATGACTGGTACTTTTCATAAAGCTGAGGAATTCCAAAATTAACGGCTTATTCCATTCGGTCTCTGATGATGACATTTTTCTGGTGAAATTAATTTAAAAAAAACAGTAAACCGAAAGCAAGTTAGTACAACTCAACGCGCACAATACACAAAAATAAATAATATCCTAGAAATCTCGTGTGCAAACTGTTCAAATCGTCTGGACGTAAAAACAAACGTGATGGCATGTGAAGGCGAACGTTGGTTAAACTCTTTGATGTGTGTAGAAAAAATCGTCCCCATAGCGAATGCATTTCAATGCCAACATTGGCGATTGGTTGGCATTCATTAGATTCATTTCGTCCACACGGCATGGCAAACCACCCAATAGCCAACACTGGCTAACGTTGGACATGTCGTCTAGATGCGGCTTTACGGGATTCAAAAATAATGTTGTAAAGTTTTTATTATTTAGTTCAACTACCTTTGCCAAAATTTGCGCAATCTTCGGTAACAAGATAGTTTCTTTCGTGCGAACAGGAAACGAAGTTGCTCAACGCAAGAGAAACGGTGTAGAAAGATTAATCGTAACAACATAAGATGCCTACTTCGAGAAAACTTGTGAAACAAAACGACTAAAAATACCGGGAAAGATCAGTTTAGTTCAACTTTTTCCCCCCTTTTGTTTCACTTTCATCAACGTCAGGAACGAGCATTCTTACAAAACAAAATGACCCAGTATAAAAGTTATTAAATGAGGCAACGCCGCGCCGTTAAAACCATACAAGTCATTAATTAAGCAGAGTGAGTGAGTGAAATTAACGGAAAAATATTAGTCCGCGGGGACCGCGGGCAACAATAAATTAAACACAGAAAAACAAGTTTTTCCAGGCGACCTTGGTTTAAAAATAATATCCGAGTGTACAGGCAGGCCAAGGTATAAAGAATTCTCTGGGAACTTGAGGGAATATTGTAATTGTAATTATGTAACACTTATTAATGCGCATGGATGTGACTAATACACGATCAAACAATTTGCGCAACAAAGGGTGTTGCGCAAACATCTTCGCGTTTGAGTTGTTGTGCCACAATTAAATGCACAACCAAGGGTTGTACAACCGAAGCTTGCGCAAATTGTTTAACCGTGTATGGATCCCATAAAGTATGGGTTAGTTAATCTCGTGAAGGTGAAGATGAGAAATACATCAATACAAGTTGAAAAAAAATTATTAAAGACAAAGTTCATGGAACCATATGTAGGTATAAACTTTACATGCACTTGCTGTTGGTCGTCATGGAGTGAAAGAAAATTATTATTAATTAATTCCTTTCAACTTTTTTTTACCACCCTAAGCTTCAAATCATCAAAGTACAAACTTCTGACTAATCATGTAATTAGGCAAGACATCAAAGGGAGATGTAATTTACTCTCCGAGTTCATGATTTACCATCCGACAAATTACTTTGTATTTTGAACATGTGTGTCGAGTATTCCTCGTGTCGTCCACACACGAAGATGTGAATCACGACGAATGCAGTTACAGCACACACATACATGCATTCGGTGTAATTTAGAGATGTATCATCTCATCACATCACGTTAGATAACTGCGAAAATGGTGGATGTTTCTGAACTTACTCACGCTCCCTAATGCCATTACGGCTTTAAATGAACTAACGTAAATAAATACTCTGGAATTGCTAAGTGCACTTGCGTCACCGATAAGCAAACAGTAACTCATTTCACTGAGTGAATTACAAAATTAGTAAATTAATGTATAATCAGTGCTAAGACAAGGATTCAACAAACCATATAGACATTGGAACCCTTTATTTTCCCCGAACACTCAAAAATTGACCAAAAATTCAAACTTCAAAATCAAATACTGCAGCTATCTGAAGCATGTGTGTATCACGGTATCAAAGAGTACGTTTGCGTGAACATTTCGAATGAAAGTCGACTGATGTTTGTAGGCTCAGCTGGTTCTTTCCTTAAAAATAAAACAATAGCAATTCCATTAACATTCCATTCTAAATCGATCAATGGAAGGACAGATTTCATATTTGACAAGACCACAATCCACATCCGTTTCAGATAATCTTTGAAAGTACCATTGAGTTTCATATAATACTTTTGTTTTTAGCAGTACAAAGGAACTGAAAGGACCTAAATAAATATCAAACACAAATCTGTACATTGAAATACGTTATTATAAAATTGATTGGACACCTCGACAGATGAAAATGTATGAAAATATGTAATTACAATTGATCGGGCACTTCGACGTTTCGCTGTCCGTTCGACAGCTTCATTATTTATCTTGCAGAAGCTCTCTAACATACAGTGATACGTCGAAGTGCCCGATCAATTGGAATTACATATTTTCATACATTTTCATCTGAGAAGACAGTGCTTCAATTATCTTTTTCTGGTTAAAATCTTCTTATCCCTTCTCTAAAGAAATAATAATTCTTCTTTTCAAATTAATTTACCTAACCATATTTCCTCCTTTGCCTTTCTCATTATATCAAAGTGCTACGTCTACAGGAATCGGTTGTATAATGCAACGTTTGTTCCAACAGCAATTTCTGACTAGTTCGGAACCGTCAGAACCAGTTCCCCATTGAAATAATGGTCGATTTTAACAGTGCCATCAACCATACGTTCAACTTTGATGAATGCTTTTGGTGATTTCGAATTAGTCAGAAACTGCTGTTGGGAACAAACATGTTATTAGATTACGTAAATAATTCTAAATCTAATTCAGGGAAAAAAACCACAAACAAATTCTACGTGCGTTTGCTACGCATCGTGAACAAACGGCGCATGTTAATGTACAATTTACGACAATGACATAATTGTACCCGAATATTATAAATTTTTCAGTCCGCCGACTCTAACGGATTTTGACTCAATTTATTTTCCTGACAAAAACTACTTTGTTTCCATCATTATTTCGAGCAAGCACATCACAGACAACGAAAATAAAATCCATAAATTAGTTCTACTTAAACGTTACAGTTTTGTTCACATCACGCATTACGAAATATCCGATCGTGCAACAGCAATAAAACAGTAAACAACGTGTGTGTGTTGTAAGTGGAAATAATTAATTATTGAATCAGAGATAGAACGCTCGTACTTTCTAGAATTTAGTCATTTGTGTAGTTGTGCTGGTCAGGTTTTCTAATAAATCATGCGATTTTTTCTGCTTCACCAATTTCACATCCGCTTCGATTAATTTCGATCATGATATCATTCATTGTCCGGTAAGAACATAAAGAGCTTCCTAGAACAGAAAGGATGCTTCTTAACAGTAAAGTGCACAATGTCGGAAACGTGTGTTCTGAAACGCTTCGATCGCATCCCGTGCAATTACCAATTCGTTCTGCCACGCACCAACTCCTCGGACAGGACGGCGATAACCAGAGAATGGTCTGGTACGGCAATTATGTTCACTTTGGAAGTGTGCCATACGTTTATTTTTAAGCCACATTCATGCATCTGTTACAAACAGTTGAATTCACTTTGGGTTTTCCATTTGGGTTGATAAAAACAGATTTTCAATGGTTCATAGGTCAAAGATTACAATAACAATAATTATTACAAATTTAACCGATGCATTTGGGGTATGCAATGTAAAAATGGCGTAATGAACAAAGTACATTCATAGATACAGTCGAAATCATAATTCATAACATACCTAACCTTTACAGAAAAACTCATCGTGAACATTTTATTTGTGATTTCCAAACAAAAAATAATTTACGACATCCCTGATTCACTTTTAAGTATTTTTGGATGCATTCAAGATTCATAGTTTTAAAGGAGATAGGTATGATGTTCTGTAAGCGTTATAAATTATGATTGCGACTGTACATAGAAACCACATCAACATGAATGAAATTTATTTAATTGAGAAATTGCATTCACACGTTGAAATTGATACTAAAGAATAAAAACAGGTCTTAGCAGTACGTCTAAATTTATTAATTTCTTAATTCTTAAATTCTCTTTAAATTATTTTGTCTTTATCATTTATTCAATTTTCTTTACATTTTGTGTAAAACTGTTTTCCGTTGCTCAGGTTTTAACGACAATTTATTAAATTGTATATTTATCCTATTACAATTGTCATACAATACGAGGGTCATACGAAAAGTAGAAGCCTTATATGAATCCTGCATGTGCAGGTGACCGACTCAAAATGAAACAGACTCAAATCGAGTTACATGCATTTAAACAGTACGTCTTTAAAAAATATCCTAACAGTTTGGAACAGATCATTCTTTGAATTAATGTTCTTCAAAGTATTAGAAATGTCGCTGTCTTCAAAAGGCAAGACATGGGCCAAGAGGCTCTAGCGGTTGATGAAGCTTATGGCGCGTTTCCACGAGGTCAGTAGCTGGAGTTCTGTGACTGGACTCCAGTAACTGGGCCTTGCCAGTACAGTGAATTCCTATTTCAACGTGGCCAGTTCACTGGAGCCAGTTAGCGTCCAGTGGTGTTTACACGGAGCCAGTCACTGGAGTCCAGTCACAGGACTCCAGCTACACTGGCCTGTTTACTGGCCTCGTGGAAACGCGCCTTTAGTCAGACATGAGAATTAACGAAAAGTTTTAGTCGCGCCATCCTGCGATCGCTTTTTGACCTAACATTGCAATAAAATTGACAGATTGCAGCCAGTCTGCCACTTAATGCAATGTCAGGTCAAAGAGTTCACAAGATGTCGCGACTAAAACTTTTCATTACTATAGCGAATAACCCAGGGCAGGTCGGTTTTGTTTGCAGTCTAATTCTCGAGCTATGCTTCTGCTGGCGAGGCCCCAAATAGGGCCGAAACAGTTGTACAGAGGACGCTCGCAATCAAAACCGACTTGCAACAAAATCATGATGAGAATTAACGTTTCGTTTTACAGTGAGAAGTACTTAATGGACCGTAAAACTTATGATTCGAATTATGCTTTCATTAGTTGATCAAGATTACAGTTTATATCATTTAAAAATGTGACCTTTCATTATTGTCCGGATTACTGAGAAATCCGGATTATTGGGAGTTCGGATTATCTGAGTTTTAGTGTAAATTTATGGAGGGTATAGAAAATCTCAGCGTTTGCGAAACAAGTGCCTAAATGTCAAAGTTAACTGCATCGAGAAGTAGTCTAATGTATGCAGAAATAAGATCAAAAATGTTCTGTGCAAGAATCTCTGTTGGTTAACTTTCCGTACGACCCTCGTATAAAGATTATCGCAAAAGTTTTTTTTTTATTAATGCTTAAAAACTGTCATAAATAATTCTGATTATATTTCCATCATTGTTTTTTATTTAAATACATGTGTACGTATATACATAATTTTAATGTCAGTAAATTATTTTACGAAATCGATTCTTTACGTTTCGCATTTTTTTATTGATTTTTTTTCTTGAGTTCTTAGGCTGCGTTATATAAAAGGTTTAAGCCAGGATTCAAATTAATCCTAAGTTAGAATGTGATACACAAAATGCTGTACGTCATAAAAGTGTCACATTCTTACTTAGGATTAAAGTTAATCCTGGCTTAAACCTTTTATACAACGCAGCCTTAGACTATTTTTAAAAGCCTTTCCTCTCTACTTCTACATTTTTGTATTTAATTAACTTTTAATTTATTTTATTACATTATTAACAAATACCCAGTCACCTATTATTTTTCTTTTTTATTTTTTATATTATTAAATAGGTTATAAGGTTTTGTGGAGGACCTCAAAAATCTTTTATTTCTCCTTCAATATATTTGTTATCTTTCTTCAAGAAATGTTGCTTTTATGTTCTGTACTATTCAGCATTTTTTAATTTTTTTTAAAGTGATAAAATGTAATCTGATTCTGATCAATACAACTCCTTCTACTTCCATAAATTCTGCTAAATTTATAGAAACTTTTCCTGTCATATGTATTATGTAGTGGTACCAGATTTCATTTATGGTGACAGTCACAACCCACATCCGTTTAGGCAACCTTTGGAAAAACCGCTATTGTCTTCAAAAACATGAACGAACTAAATTTGGAATACTCTATCGATGTGAAATTTAATAAATTCAAATTTATTGCGAATTTTAAAATAACAAAAAAATTAAAAATAGAACAACTGATTGTGAGATTTAGTAAACTCTGTCCTTCCAATTCGTAGATCACACCTATGACAGGCTTTTATGTAAATGTCAACGAACTACTTTTAAGTTACACGCGTATTTGGCAATTCAACATCTTCAACAGCGGTCATTGTATTCATGTGCTTGTTTCTCAAGTGATTCACTGCTTGGGGCCATTTTTTACCATTTTTGGATGTTATGTTTGTCTGCACAATGCGTGTGTCTGAAGGCGATGATATCTAGCAGACCACTTCAATTTAATCACAATAATAATAAAAAAGAAATGTTAAGTGGGAATTTCTACATACTTTTTTTTGTGATGGTAACAACCTAATTTTCGTTGGTGAATGATACTTTCGAGAGATTTTTTTACATTACTAACCAAAGAAATACCTTTAATGTATCAATTTAAAACGAGACCAATGATCCATTAATTAAGAATAAGATTACATATACTTTTTTCAAATAGGTTTCAAATTTGGTTGCAAAACAATTATAAAAATTGACACTTACCTGAAACAGTTATTTGTTGTTGTAAGTGGTTTAGTATCTGAAATAAATATTTGTATTTTCTTTCGTACAATTGTCATTACAACATCCAAAATACATTCAAAAACGTCATGTTAATAATTTTGGTATTTTCAATTCAAATTCTCTAATTATTACTTACCAAATATTTTTTTTTAATTATACCTGATTATAATTATTATAGAAGATTTAAAAAATTCCAGCTTTACAGAAACAGTGGATCACTTGGCATTCGAAGTGAAACTAAATTAGTAACAATGGCCGAAAATAAAGCAAATTAAATTACATTAATATAAACAAAGGTAAATAAATATGATTTGCTGTAGTGAATTAAAATATCCGTAAGAAAATTATGGTCCTTACGACATTATTAAATTCAATAGAAATTCTTTTAGGACCGTTTTAGCAAAATTCATTTAGATTTTATGATAAAAGCAAGAGCGTTTAAAACTCTTCAAATAGCAGGCGGAGACTAAAAAGCAGATTTTTTTTAAATTTCTCTTATAAAAAGAAAAAACTATGTATCAATTCGCCAAAACAAAATATACTGGGTGCTGTAAAAATGGCGAAACAACGCCATTCTACAATATTCAGGGACCCCTCTGAGCATGGGAAAAATGTTAAAAAAATTCTAACTTGTGACTCCTTAAAGATATGAAGGTTATCTTATAAGATTGGAATTTGAAATTTTTATTATTTACCAATTCTGAATATTTCAACAATTTTTATAGTGAAAGACATATTTAAAATGATATTCAACAATAATTTTTATTTAAAATCAATAAATAGTACATATTTTACACAAAAATTATCATAAAAATGATCAGGCAACCAAGCTATTAATTATTAATTATTAAGTAATTGCATCTAGTTATCTATGAATTTACGTTGACTGAATTTGTATTATTTAATATCAGTTGACAGAAACATAAATGTAAAGTAGAATTTTTTTAACATTTTTCCCATGCTCAGAGGGGTCCCTGAATAGTGCAGAATGGCGTTGTTTCACCATTTTTAAAGCATCCTGTATAAGTAGTAATTTGCAAAAATCATCGATGACGTCACGT